>JAJQKJ010001358.1:0-41600 GCA_029574335.1 Rana kukunoris
AACGGCGGTGGAGTGGGGTCCTTGGGGTCCAGGGAGGGTTTCTTCAGGATGGGCTGGATTATACCCTCTTTCAACTGGTGAGGGCACTATGCCCTCCAAGAAAGACTGGTTGATAAGCTGCGTGATGGGAGGAGCAGGATGTAGGCGCACTCCTTCAGCAGTTTTGTGGGGATAATGTCATTAGGTGCTGTGCCATTTCGCAAAGCCCCAATGATATTCTTAGTGGCCTCGATGGAGATGGGTTCCAGGGTGAACTTACCTGATATAGGGGAATTACTATGGGTGTAGTGTGAGAGGCTGCAGGGGGGGCTGCGGGGGGTATTGTTCTGCTGAATGCTTTCACGGATTGCCTCAATTTTATTAATGAAGCAATCCGATAGTTCATTGCAAAATTCTTGTGTGTCTGTATTGGGGGCTTCAATACATCCTGGTTTCATGGTCTGAGTGACCATCTTGAAGAGTTCGCGGGGGCGGTTTATGGCACTGTTGATAGCTTCCGAAAAATAATTTTTCTTGGCTTGGAAAATTTCTTTGTGGTATTTTCTTGTCGCCGCCTTGTAGATGGATGTTAATGTGTATATGAGTGTACATGTTTTAAATAACTGAATGCATTAGGCTTAGTGCACTAAAATTATTATTAACTCCACTCATTATATATTGTTATATTTTTTTCCTATACACAAGCATAAATATTGCTTAGTTGTGGAATCATTATTTCTTTACGTGAACACTGAACTTTTGAAAGGGCGGCCCATACACTGTTTGAATTTTGCTCAGTTCTGGGGAAGCTGCAAAAAATGTGCTCAGTGGGTAGCCCTGTTGGCCTCCTCCTGCCCAATACCCCTCAATGGAAAAATCAAAAGAGCTGGGTAGAAAATTGTTGGTTAAGCAGTGTCCCAATCACATCTATTAAAATGATTAGTACTTCAGCCTCCATAATTAAATTAATTACAATGTGTAAAATACCATAAATGCGATGAACAGGTGTTTATGGGCAATGGTCGCTGTATACAAATAACAATAAAAGTGAGAAAACAAAACATAATAGTTACACCAAAAATAACATTTAGTTTCAATCGTTTTTATGGGGTGTGTGTTTGAATATGTGACTGAGGACTCGTACACACGACCGAGGAACTCGTCGAAAAAGACACATGGTTTTCCTCGACGAGTTCCTTGTTAGGCTTGTCGAGAAACTTGACAAGCTGTCTTTGCGCACACATAGTCAAGACCAAATCTCCTCGTTCTCAAACGTGGTGACTTCAACACATACGACAGCAGGGGAAGTTCGATTCCACTGGCACAACCCTTGGGGCTGCTTTTGCTAATCTCATGTTACTGCAAAGTTTGGTAAGAGACATTTGCACTTTTTAGTCTGTTACAGCGTGACAAATGTGCTATTTCCATTACAAACACTACTTTTACCGAAGGTGCGCAGGTTTCTAAGCATACACACCAACGTGTTTCTCGCCAAAAACCAGCCCGACGAGGAACACGACGAGGAAATTGAGACTCCCGTTGAGGAAAAGAGAGCTTGCTCTCTTTTTTCCTCGTCGAGTTCCTCGACACTTTTCTCGATGAAAAGCATACGCACGACCGTTTTCCTGGGCAAAAAAGCTCTCCCACCAAGTTTCTCGGTCTTGTGTACGAGGCCTGAGATGTAGCTCATATAAGCTTGAGTTTGTTCGGTATCGATCTATCAGTATTCCTTGGATCCCTCCAAAGGCTATCCCACAAATTAGTTTTTTATTACAGTACAAATTTATAGGAATATTGGACTATACTTGTTAATATACTTTTACATTGATCTTATCATAAAGGCAGTTAAAATATCCTGCTCACCCTCCACTGGACATTTATCGAGTCCTTTATTTTTTAGTATTTATTTTTGGCTGCCCCCCCCCCCCCCCCCCCATTTCCATCATTCACCTAGTAAATGTATCCAGGAGGCACATGCACGTTACCCCCATTCGCCAACTTTTTAAATACTGTTGTGTTTTCACATGCTGCTCATGATGTACATTTCCATTTGGATTCCTTACAAGTCTTTTCCTTGTTGGGGGACTTTAAAGTTATAGTATTTGGGTTTAGCAAGTTTTTAAAGTAGAATGTTACACTTTTTTTATCCTGTAATTTGCTCGTGTAAAGAAAAGTGTTGATTGTTAGCAAAGTTGGGCAATCTATTTCGCTCTTTTACTTTAAAAGCTCTGATCATATTATGAATTTTACATACTGTAACCTTTGCTAAACATGTTCCTATGCCATATGTGTGTCTGTTGTCTTATAGAATAGAGGAACTATGTCAAGGCTTGTCATCAGGGAAATAGCTGATGTTTCTGCTGGTGATATAAAAATGTAGCGGGTGACTACAAGGCTTAATTTTTACTTCCGTCTCAGAACAGCTGGCTTAGCGTTTTTCTCCACACAGTGGCTAAAGGAAAATGTGGTTAACCACCAGCAATGCAGTCACTTGTTTTCTTCTTAGGCTGAAATTAAAGATCTGTTGTTGTGTGACGCCTGGCTACTCGTGATCCAAGTCATAATCTACTGTCAGAAATGCACCATTCAATAGAGCTATGGTTGTTGAACGTATTGTCTGTATTGAGACCTCCAGCTATATAGGACTTTTTTGTGTTCCTCTTTCAGTAATTGTTTTCCCTGGCACTAAAATCACCATCCCACAATATATGTAACCACTCTGTGGGCTGTACAGATATTCAAAGAGATGCATTCTAAAAATATACCAAAAATGTGATAAAATGTTTAGAATGCCAATTCAACCATTCACACATGATGTTTTCATTATTTTAATTGCTACAGACTAAAAGCAGAAATCTATCATACAGCCTCATATATTATGGTGCAAAGAATGGCAGATGGTATGTAATAAAAAGCATTGACAAGTAGGTGCTTGGTGGAGTATGCACAAATTGTAGGCAGGATAGACATTTAAAAAGATATATAAAAACATGATGTGTGTACAGCGTGGCAATGTCAAATGAAAAGGTCCATAAGCCACACATCATTAAGCAGACCAAAGGCCTCGTACACACATACACACGTCCGAGAATCTCGTCAGGAAAAACCCTTTGTTTTCCCCGACGGGATTCTTGGCAAGAAATTCTTGCCGCTGGAGTGTACTGACTTTTATTTCAAAGTCTCTTGAAAGGAAAGAACGTGGTGACGTCATTGCGTATGACGAGCATGCGCTCTTCACATTCGATGCCGTCGCCGCCATCTTGCTTCACCCTACCTATGCCGTGGAAGCTACCACACAGTCATTTCGAGCATGCGCGGGTTTCCACGGCGACAGGTAAGTATACACACTATCGGGTTTCTCGTCTGGAAACAGGCAAACGAGAATCTTGACGAAAAAAAGAGAGCAGGTTCTCTTTTTTTCACGTCGAGATTCTTGCCTGATTTCTAGACGAGAAACCTGAATGCCTCGTACACACGAACGGGAATTTCGGCAAGAAGCAGTTTTCTTGCTGTTTTTTTGCAGAGAAACCAGGTCGAGTGTACGAGGCCTCAGTGAGATGAATGGTAGCCTCAGCCCGGACTCCAACCAGGGCACGCCCCAATGCATTTTACTCCCCCCCCCCGAGGCTTAATCATGGGGATGATTATGCTCCAAATGGCGTAGTGAAATGCATTGGGGTATGGCCTGTCTGGAGTACGGGCTGAGGCTGCCATTCATATCACTTGATGTACAGTACATGGGTCTGCTTCATGATGTGCGGCTTATGGACCTTTCCCTTTGACATTGCTGCAGCTTGGCGCTAGGATAAGCTCCCTGTCCGTGCCTGCACTCACAGGGGTCAAGTTGGACCTCTCTACCTGAGCGTCACATAAATATTGTCTTTTTGAGTCACAATGTGTACAGTGTGGACATGGCGGGTAGCTGAAAGGTGGCAAAGCATCATATAACATTGAAAGTTTTGTACCAGGATATTTATTAGGCTTATTTCACACTGCTGCACTGTGGTTTGGCTACAGTGGTAGTGTACCCGCAGTTTTTGTGCGGTTAGCCTGTGGTTTGCCATAGACTTTCTATTAGGTTAAGCATTTTCAGAAAGCACGCCACAAAGTCCCGCATGCTGCATCTTTTCAGAAAATGAACCATTAAAGCATATCTAATAGCAAGTCTATGGTAAATCACAGGTTAATTGCATAATTAAAATATAGATATATATAAATGTCGTATATCTATCTTTTATTTTCTCAGTATTGCAAATATATTCTGTTTCATGACCTCTGCTTACTCAGAATAGTCAGATATGGTAAAGCCTTGGATTTTGAGGTTTCTTCTAAACTCAAGTTTACGTTAATGTTTTTATGTTTTTTTTTTTCTAATCACATGGCACCATGGTTCCATAGTCACTTCTTTACAAGAAATTGCCTATACATTTCCCACATGGTCAGCAGAAATAAGGGAGAAGTATACAAAGCCTTATGATGGTTGTTGGGCTTCAGAGTAATTTGGGGAAATTCTGTTTTAACAAAAGGGTTCATATTTCTGGAAGGTGGGGAGAACTGAAAATGTCTTACCAGCTATTTCAACAAAGATTTCCAGATTTACAATTTGACTAATGATCTGAAAAAAATTGTTGTAATGTCGAAATGATCCTTTGTTTGAACAGTAGATTGCATCTTGGGCAATAGCATTTTTCCTATGTGAGTTTACAAACCATACTTTTAAGCATGTGCTTTCCTTTAAAATTAATTGATTGTTTGCTGTTGATAATAGTTATAGAAAGAGCAGTTTTAGCACCATTCCAGATCAATTTGATGCCTGTGATCTGTAACAATGTCTCACACTGCAAGTTATGCCGTGTTGGACCGTGTTGGTTAACCGATGAAGCTAACTGTTGGTCCGTCGCGCCTACACACCATCGGTTAAAAGAAAACGATCGGGTCAGAACGCGGTGACGTAAAATACAACGACATGCTGAAAAAAATGAAGTTCAATGCTTCCAAGCATGCGTCGACTTGATTCTGAGCATGCGTGGATTTTTAACCGATGGTGGTGCCTACTAACAATCAGTTTTGTTCTATCGGTTAGGAATCCATCTGTTAAATTTAAAACAAGTTGACTTTTTTATAACTGATGGTTAAATAACCGATGGTGCCCACACACGATCGGT
Source organism: Rana kukunoris (assembly GCA_029574335.1). Lineage (NCBI taxonomy): Eukaryota > Metazoa > Chordata > Amphibia > Anura > Ranidae > Rana > Rana kukunoris. Next base: position 5,145 of record JAJQKJ010001358.1, read on the forward strand.
TTTGACTGATGAAAACGGTTCATCAGACCACTCTCATCGGTTTTAACCGATCGTGTGTACGCGGCATTACTGAATTTCATAGTCAGTGATGAAATCTCCTATGGGATCCCTATACGTAAATGCATTGAACTATCCATTTGCAGCGATGTTCTTCACTGCAGATGATGTGCGAAGAGCTTCTGAATATCTTGTTGGATAAGCTATATAATCTAGAAGCAATGTAAATTACAATAGCAAAATGGCTGTTTATGTTGTTTCCTTGGTTAGTGTATTAGGTTGATGACAGAAGCATGAGCCCCTTTCTTATATTTGCTAATTTTAGGACTACACAGTCTTTTTGAAATATTGATTTAAAAAGTTTTAGATTAGAAGCAAAGCTATACAACAGTAGGAATGTCATTTGAACAATCAAATGGAAATTCAGAAAAATTGTCCATTAGAATATTTTGTGTTGTCATCTAATTACGTCAACTAATTTCATTCAAAAACCTTAAAATTTCATCCACATGAATGATTTATTAAATACGTTTGTTTTGTGCCTTGTATGACAATTCCTTATCGACAACCACATTCAAAGGTAGAATTTCAAGAAACATTTTCCATCCTGCGCCTTCAAATTTTTCCATCACTAGAGTCAAAAATGATTGTCAATTTGACCCCTCTTTCCATTAGAAAAACAAATGTTTGTTCCAAAAATTTAGATTTCAAAATAAAATTCTACTGGTCTACGGCCAGCTTTACTGGAACACCATTCAAAATAATAGTACAGGAGGTGTGTCTTCTATTCTTATGGAGAATAGAGGGGTATGTCTTGACCAGGTCTGTTAGATAATTATACATGACAGAGTGGTAAAGTCGGCAATAGAAAATCGCTTGATTACACCATCAACACAATCAGTGTTGATGGTAGAATTCCTCCCATGGAGCCATTTTGTTCTCTCGGCAGTGGGGGTGGATGCAGTCGTGGGAAGTTGTCCCCACGAGCCCTTTCACACTGCCAGCTGGCCACGTTCGCGGTAAACCACCGCTAGTTTTACTGACGATTTACCCTTGTTTTCAGTGGCGCTTTTTGGGGCGCTTTTAACCACTGCTTGTGGGCGAAGAAAGGGTTAAATGAGCCCAAAAAGTGCCGCGGTCTAATCGCTTTGCAGGCGCTTCAGCAGCGGTGCCCTTTCATTTCAGTGTATATACCGCTCTTCGCCACTCCAAAGATGCTGCTTGCAGGACTTAAAGGGGTCTAAGACTTTAGTGTCTGTTGTACTGTGCTGTCATATTCATAAATAGTTAAATGTTACAGGAAACCTCTAGAGAGACCTGTGTATGTCTGTACATTTGTGTATGCTTAAAATTTGGAGGCTGCCATGAATGTCTTCCTCATGGAGATGGATGTTGCTTGGCAATCAATGGCTTTAATACTTTCTGGGTTTTTACATGGCATAAGCATGGAGTACTTAACATTAGTGTTGAGCGGAATACGCCATATTCGATTTTGCGATATTTCACGAATATATAGAGGAATATTCGTGAAATATTCGTTAATATCGAATATTCGTGATATTTTATCAAAAAAAATGTTTTGCGAAATTTTGCTAATGCGAATGCGACATTTCGCTAGTGCGAATGCGAAATTTCGCTAATGCGAATGCGAAATTGATTGCGAAATTCTCGTCAACACGCGAAAACGGAGATCATTTCCTGGATTACTAAACTAATATGCACTAAACACTTAGGGCCAGATTCACGAACACTTGCGCTGGAGTATTTGGATATGCGCCGCGTAACTGTGCTGATGCGCCGACGTTTCTATGTGCCCGTACCCACCAAACTAGATGCGCCCAATAACGGCTCATTTGCGACCGGCGGAACGTTCCGACGCCAGAGTATCGTCAGCGTTTATTTTCGCTGGCCGCATCAGTCGCGCCCATTGATTTCCCCTGCAAATATGCAAATGAGGGAGATTTCCCAATTCACGAACGGATTAGCACCATACGCTGGCTACATGCGCCGCGCGTATCTGATCCGTCCAGCGCAAAGTTATTTCTACAAAAGGCTGCTTTATCTTTACTCCAGACGGTCACAGGTCAGCAGGAGAGCAGCTACAGCAGCGTTTACCGACGATAAGAGCTAGCTGAGCACCCCCACTTGCAAGGACAACACCTCTGTGTGCCAACATGCCAGGGGCACTCGTGGTCCTAGAACTACTGATGGGTCCCCTGGAACCAAGAAGGCGGGCACGTGAGAGGATATACCGCACACGTATGAACCTCTTTGGCATGGGGGATGAGGAGGTGTATCGCCTATTCAGATTCAGCCCAGATGCAATACTTGAACTAACCACAACCCTGCAGGAGGACATCACCAGCCCAACACACCGATCACAAGCAGTGCAGCCACTGGTGAAGGTACTGGCAACACTCCATTTCCTTGCCAGTGGATCATTCCAGCGTACAAGTGGAGTGGTGGCTGGGATGTCACAGTCCTCCATAAGCAGATGTGTGCACCAGGTTGTCCCTGCAATCCTCAGACGCATGTCCAACCAGTTCATCAGACCAACCACTGAGGAGCTGCGGCAGAAGGCAATGACAGATTTCTACAACATTGCCAGATTCCCACGCACTGTGGGGGCCATTGATTGCACACATGTGGCCCTACAGCCCCCCAGTGCCACAGAGCACATATACCGCAATCGGAAGCATTGGCATTCCATCAACGTACAGGTGATAGCCGATGCCCAACGCCTCATATGGCACGTCCGTGCCAAACACCCGGGTCCAGCCATGACAGCTTCATATACCGTCAGAGCCCCATCCCAGCAGAATTTAACCAGAACATGTATGGGGACAGCTGGCTGGTTGGTGAGTGACATGGGAGTCAGGCATGACTATCCCCTCCCGTCATGCACAACAGAAATCGCACATGCATGACTAACATTCTCCTGTCTTTTACCTTACAGGTGACTCTGCATATGCATTGGGACCCCATCTAATGACTCCTTTCCGGAACCCCCAAACCAGAGGAGAGAGAAGATACAATGAAGCACACATCAAAACCCGTGCAGTGGTGGAGCAAACATTCGGGCTCCTGAAGTCCCGTTTCCGATGCCTGGATAAGTCTGGGGGGGCCCTATTGTATTCCCCTACCTTTGTGTGTCAGATCATCGGTGCATGTTGCATACTACATAACTTTGCTATGAAAAAAGGCCTGCATATTGACATACGTGATGACCTGACCCCCCGACCCACACAGTCCCCCCCTGCCAGAGGACACCCAGTCTGCTGATGGAAGAGCAGTCAGGAGGGTCCTCGCCGTAGGCATCTTTGGACACTAAACCAAAACATTAATAACACAGACAGTGCACGCGTGTACACCACTGATGTCCCTAGATCACACACACCACATGCACATCGCATTGGATTAGCCCAAGTCCAGCATGTAGGAGTTGGGAGCAGTAACGCCGCGTCAAGGCCCCAATGATGTCACTGTCCATTCACACACCTTTCACACATCATTCATTCAGCCGTGGGGTTAACTTCACCACCACGGCCGAGGGTGACACCCCTTACTGTCAGGAGTGCCACCCTCTCACATTCACACACCATTCACACTGTCCCCTGCACTCCTGACCGTGTGCAGTACAAAAATAAATTAGAAAGATCATATCCTGACCAATAAAAGAAAAATAATCTCATAACCTGAGAAAAAAATAAAATAAACTCATGACCTGAGTATGTCAAAAATAATAATATAAAACCAGCACCAAAAAAAGGGCCTCATCGGGGATGCCGGGGGCTTCTTCTGGGGGCCCCTCTCTGGCTCCGCAGCTGCCTGGATGGAGTGGGTGGGGGGGCATCTGGAGGTGGCTGATCCCCAGGTGGGCCACTCCTGGCAGGTGTGGCCTGCGTGCCCTCCAAGGCCCTGGCTATCCGTCCAAGATAACTGTTGGTCTGGGCCTGCATCCGGAGCTGACGGGTCACCTGGTAATGCTGGGCCCGCCGACTCAGCCTCCCCTGCTCCCGGATGGCAGCACTGTTACCATGGATGGCAGCAGTGTTGGCCTGGACGGCTGCAGTGAGGTGCTGGATATCCCCCTGCACCTCCCCCAAAGTGGTGACCACTGCAGCGCAGTTAGAGCTGACATCCTGCACTGCGTTGCTGATGTTGGCAACGGAGCCCAGGCTGTCAGAGACTTTCTGCAAGTGGTCCGCTATGGCCCCCATCTGTTCTGTCTGTCTGGCGTGATCCCTTGCCAACTGGTCCTGGACACCATCAGACACCCCCCTGGTCTTCTGGGTCGCCTTCCTGGGGCCAGAAGATGTATGTCCTCGGGTGGAAGGTGTCGCCCTTGAGGGGCTTCCAAGGATGGGGAGGGGGGACGACAGACGGGCCAGGAGAAGGGGAGGAGACCGACAAGACCAAAGAAAAGTCCTGCTCTGCCACAGCAGGATCTTCCACAACCACCTCGGCAGGTGTGGTGTGGCCACTCTCTCCTCAACAACCTCTTCACCACCCAGTGGCTCGGGCACATGATGGCGTGGGGGGGATGGGGTGGAATGCAGGCTGACAGATGATGGCCCAGCTCCGTCATCTGTGGATGACACAAAGCAGACACATGTTGGTGGTCCCACACACTTGGCACATGTACCCCCCCCCCCCAAATGCAAAACATCAAATAGGGGATTATAAAACACTTACCTGTCCTTGTGCCTTCCTCCACGGAGTCATAGCCTGCGACCCCCTCCACCTGCTCCCTCTCCAGGCACCGAGCGACCACCTCCTCCTCTGCGGTCAGGGTGACAGGACATGGGGGACCACCACCTGTGCCCCTCTCATACCTCCTGATGGAGGCCACCTTGTCCCTCACCTTGCGCCGCAGGTCATTGATTTTCTTTTGTATGTCCCCAGCAGCCCGGGTGGAGTAGCCCAGGACATTGACCCTGGCAGCAATGGACTCCAGGATGCCCTGCTTCCTCTCCCGGCTGGTCTTGCGGCTTTTTTTTGCCATGGAGAAATTCATTCTCCGTCTCCATAGCGATATAATGACAGAGACCTCCTGGGTATTAAAATTGAGGTTCCTCCTCTCTCTGGGGGGTAGCGGGAGCAGCCATCACAGAGCAAAAGTATCTTCCCTGGGGTGGGGGGAAACGGAACTACTTTTGCGCCGGAATGGCGTTTCCGCCAGCGCTTTTAAGCGCCCAGCGGAACGCATTGCGCTGACGTTTCCCAGGAAGTGGTGCCGACGGAAGTTGTGAGCATGCGCACAAGGGGGCGAGGGGAGCCGCACTCACTGCGCATGCTCCGTGGATGATGCGCTGAACGTAAGCCTCTGCGCCGGGCTCCGCCCATCATTTACATATGATCACACCCACTTCCACTTGCGTCGGGTTACGCCAGCGCATTATCGTTACTCTGGCGCAAGTTTACGCGCAACTGCTATGTGAATTACAGGAATTGCGCTGAAAGGGTCTTCAGAGTAACGTAAATGAGAAGCGTTACTCCAGAGGAAAGATACTCTCATCTACCTGAATCTGGCCCTAACTCTACTTATACAAACTTATATGACTAAACTAAAGCAATTTTTTTTTTTTTTTATACACAAAACACAGAAGGGCAGAGAAAGTATTTGCGAATATTCGTAATACGAATATTCGCATTGCGAATATTCGGCAACATAAAAGGATCGCCTCAGCTACTCGGCCCAGGGTCTCTAATCATACCAGCAATGCTTTTAGACGTCGATGGAGATCTGTTTTAAAAATAAATTTGAAAAAATACGAATATTCGCAATATCGAATATTCACCGCGATATTCGATTTATTCGCGAATACTCGAATATGCAATATTCGTTACGAATATTCGCAATGCAAATATTCGTGAGCAACACTACTTAACATCAGGGAGAGCTCAGAACTCCTGATCTACATGCTTGTTCCCAACTGGTGACATCCATCATATTTAGGAGGAGAAGCCAGCAAACCTCCATATTATCTCAGTACGGGCTTTGCTGGTGTCTGTAACACCAACAAATACAGTGGAAAATTAGCAATCATCTAATTTTGATCAGCTGTTTTTTTACAGTAAGCCAAAAAAAATTATGAATAATATCTTGGAGAAGTTAAAGGAATAGTTCACCTTTACCAACTGCCTGTGCAAGATAAAAACAATCTGTGCATCTTTGACCACAGTTAAATAATGCCCTTGCTGTAGGTGTAATCCATGTATGTACCACCCAAAGCCTGACTAAAAAACTCCAAGGGATGACATTATCCCACCCTACCTTGTTGTTAGTGGGTTGCTAAGATAATCCCAGCTGTAAGGCCTCGACATACGACCAAGAAACTCGTCGTAAAAGAAACATTGTTTTCCTCGACGAGTTCCTTGTCAGGCTTGTCGAGAATCTTGTCAAGCTTTCTTTGCGTAAACACTGTCAAGACAAAATCTTGTCGTTCTGAAACGTGGTGACGTACAACAACTACGACGGCGCTATAAAGGGGAAGTTTGATTCCACTGGTGCCACCCTTGGGGCTGCTTTTACTAATCTCATGTTACTGCATGTTAAAGCGGATCTCCACCCTAAAGTGAAGATCCGCTGATCCGAACACTCCCCCCCTCCGGTGTCACAATTGACACCTTTCAGGGGGGAGGGGGGTGCAGATAGACAGGTATCTGCACCCACTTCCGGCCCAGCATTCACGGGCAAAAGACGGGCATTGCATCACATCCTGTCGCCCCCCACCCCCCCCCCGTTGTGTGCTGGGAGCTTCACTTCCTGGTTCCCTCACCGTGGATGGAGGGGGGGAACAGCAGAGAGAGACGAGCGATCGCTCATCCTCTGCTGCGGACGGCGCTGGACTCCAGGACAGGTAAGTGTCCTAATATTTAAAGTCAGCAGCTGCAGTATCTGTAGCTGCTGGCTTTTAATATACCTTTTTAGTGGGACATCCGCTTTAAGTAAAAGTTTGGTGAGAGACGATTCACGCTTTTCAGTCTGTTACAGCGTGACAAATGTGCTATCTCCATTACGAACGCTACTTGTACCGAAGGTGCGCGCTCCCGTCTCATACTTTATTCTGAGCATGCGCGGGTTTCTCAGCATACACACGAACGTGTTTCTCGTCGTAAACCAGCACGACGAGGAAATTGAGACTCCCGACGAGAGAAAAGAGAACTTGTTCTCTTTTTCTCTCGTCGAGATCCACAACAGTTTTCTCGACGTAAAACATACACACAACCATTTTCCTTCGGCAAAAAAGCTTTGCCACCAAGTTTCTTGATGGATTTTGTCAAGGAAAACAGTCGTGTGTACGAGGCCTCACTGTTCATCCCCACCATCACAGAAGCGGGCTCTCAAATGCTGACCTTAGAACCACTGTGTCAGGGGAGAGAAAATGCATGTGTGGGGGTTTGAATCAGAAAAAGAGTTCTGTTCTGCGAAGGTGGAGGTGTACAGTAACAGCTGGGAGTGCCTTAGCAATGCCCTAGCAGCAAAGCAGGATGAGATAATGTCATCTTTGGGAGTTTTTCCGCCAGGCTAAGGGAGGTACGTATGTAAATATCATATACCTATAGCAAGGGCATTATTGAACTTTGGTCAAAGCTGCAGAGTTTGTTTTTATTTACAGATGCCCCTTATATGCATAGGCAATTTTTGTGGTAAAGGTGAACTATTGCTTTAAGTAGAACGACAAAGCAGAGTATTCATTTGTAAATGCACTTTATTTGGCATTTACTGTACTATCCATGAACAAGTGAAAGTTCCATCCCTCTACTTCTGACAAAGCTTGTTATAGACAATGTTTAGGCCACGTGTCCTCTGTCACTGTTTGCATTTCTACATTGTTTTTGCTCAGTGGCCTTCTATCCGAAATGTCAGCAGTGTTCTCATTAATCCATCACTCCTACTCAGTCTGATGACATTGCTGGATAATCAAGTGAGATTTTACTTCCCGCAATCACACTGTGGTCACCAAAACCGCATTCCAGTACATTTTTAGGCAAAGCTAAAATTCAAAATAAAGATAAGACAAGTTTTTAGGCAAAGCTAAAATAAAAAATAAAGATAAGACAGTAAACATACCAACTAAATATTTTCTACAAGAAAGGTACAGATAGACACATCAGGACAAGCAGCCTAAAAAAACATGTACATTCTACTAACATTCTGGTTTGAGAAATAAAAAGGAGACAGGAGCCCCCAGAACAGTGCAGTGTTACAAATAAACATCTAGGCCAGGTTCACACTATTGTTGTTTGGATGCGGGTTTCACCACATCCAATTCGCATGTCAGGAGACTGTGACCGGCTGTCTATGGAGCCGGTTCACACATCTCTGGAGCGGCTCCGGTGCTAATTGCACAGGAGTCCTGTGTGCCTTCTGGTCTGTTTTTAGGTCCGAATTCGGCCAAAAATTCGGACCGAAATCAGACATGAAACGGTGAACAGGAACACTCCGGATCCCTGCTGTGAGCCGCTCTGTACAGCAGTGTGAACTCAGCCTTAATGCATGGTACATCCATGATGAGGCTTTTCCAAAAGGACAGCACAGAAATAGCTTTGAGGCCGCGTACACACGATCGAATTTGTCCGCTCAAACTGGTCCGACCGACCAGTTCAGCAGACAAATCCGATCGTGTGTACGGGCTAGCGGACATGTCTGACCAGCGGACAAATTTTAAAAGATGCTTTAAAATTTGTCCGCCGGCGACATGTCCGTCGGGTATGTTCGCTGGTCAGTACACTCACCAGCAGACATATCTGCCCGCACAAGCGTCGTACGGATGCGACGCATGCATGGAAGTTGTTTACTTCCTGGTGCGGTGACGTGGAGACGTCAACGTCACCGCCACGTCACCGCGTTGTCTGCTGGCGGGGATTTTGATCCGATGATGTGTACAGCCATCGGACCAAAACAGCCCGGTGGACATATCCGATGGAAACGGTCCGAGGACCGTTTCCTTTGGATATAATCGATCGTGTGTACACGGCCTAAGTGTCTTGAGACAGGGGAAGCTTTTCCTCTGAGGCCTCGTACACATGACCGAGGAACTTGTCGTAAATGAAACATTGTTTTCCTCGACGAGTTCCTTGTCAGGCTTGTGGAGAAACTTGACAAGCTTTTGTTGCGTACACACTGTCAAGACCAAATCTCCTCGTTCTCAAACGCGGTGACGTACAACACATACGACGGCAGAGGGGAGTTCGATTCCACTGGCACAACCCTTGGGCTGCTTTTGCTAATCTCATGTTACTGCGTGTTAAGTAAAAGTTTGGTAAGAGACGATTTGCACTTTTCAGTCTGTTACAGTGTGACAAATGTGCTATCTTACAAACGCTACTTTTACAGAAGGCGCGCTCCCGTCTCATTGTTGTGCTTTTTTATGGTCCCTTTTACCCGCACCAATAATTTACTTTGAATTCTTTGATAATGAAGATATCTTTAAATACAAGTCAATCTATATGACATAGTCTATAGCAGTGGTTCTCAACCTTACTAGTGCCGTGACCCCTTGATAAAATTTCCCAAGTTGCGGGGACCCCTAACGATAAAATAATTTTCGTAGCGTGGGTTGACAGCATCCAAGGCAAGACAAGTAATTTGTGCCCCTAACCCATGGACATTTAGCGATCCCTGAGTCCCTTCCACTTGTACAATATTAAAACCCCTTATGATACATTTGAGGATATACCCCTCTATCTCTTTGTTCTCCTTTCTCCCCCCCCCCCGCCATCCTTATCTCTAGCCATCTTTCGCTCCCCTTTTTTTGTTCCTTCCCCTCTTTTTCTCTCCTTTCCATGCATTGTCTATTTTTATTTCTTCTCTTATTTCTTGGTGGGTGGTGGGGTTAGTCAGATCAGTGGCAGTGCTGGCTGATCAGTCAACTTAAGTACTCTTAATCAAGGAAATCTGCTGATCTGAGAACTATAGTGGGGACTTTTAATGGCAACTATAATCACAGGTAGTGTTACTCGCTGTGTCTCCGCATTCACGGTGTCTCACACTTTGTAGTGTCTCGTAGCAGTGACACCTATGCTGAAATCAGAAGATAGGGTCTCCTCCAGCCTCTCCCACTTCACATTCCTCATGTTAGCTGACTTCTAGTCTCTGCCCCCCAGCCATGCCGTGAACTGAATGGGTGGCTGAGTGGGCAGCTGCAGGCTTCAGGAACAGCCCATGATTTGGTGACCCCCTGGCAAATCATCATTTGACCCCCCAAAGGGGGTCCCGACCCCAGGTTGAGAACCACTGGTCTATAGTATGAAACGTATTAACGGAGACGTATGATCATACAAAATAGCTAATTTATTGATTGACAAAAATATGAATATTTACATGAAATTAAAATACCAATTGCGTTTCATAAACGACTTGAAAATCAATAAAATACCCCCAAAATGGGCATGCAATACCTTTGATCTGTGTGTCATGGTAAGTGCTCAAAATAACTTTATATAATTGACAATGAAACAAAAGTGTCTATTTCACATACCCAACCGTTACTTTGCTGCAGGTAAGTAAGTGGTTAACCATGAGAAATATATTGGACGTTTGTTTTGTCAGTAAAATTGGAAATATGTAAACATATGTAACACATAAAAGATAATAAAAACTTCAGTCTGTTACAGCGTGACAAATGTGCTATCTCCATTACAAACTCTACTTTTACCAAAGGTGCGCTCCCGTCTCATACTTTATTCTGAGCATGTGTGGGTTTCTAAGCATACACACGAACGTGTTTCGTCAAAAACCAGCCAGACAAGGAACACGACGAGGAAATTGGGACTCCCCACGAGGAAAAAGAGAACTTGTTCTCTTTTTTCCTCACCGAGTTCCACGTCAGATTTCTCAATGGAAAGCATACACCGACCGTTTTCCTAGGCAAAAAAGCTCTGCCACCAGGTTTCTTGATGGATTCTGTCGAGGAAAACAGTCGTGTGTACAAGGCCTGACTCATTCAGCTGTGTGTAGCCTCGTACACGCACTCGGTTTTAAACCAAGAGGGTGTACAAGGCTTTCAGGTTTCTCGTCTGAAAATCTGGCCATAATCTCGACGAGAAAAATAGAGATCCTGCTCTCTATTTTATCATCGAGATTCTTGTCGGCCTGTTTTCGACGAGAAACCAGAGAGTGTGTATACTTACCTATATCGCCGTGGAAAGCCGCACATGCTCGAAATGACTTTGACATGTGCGTGGTAACTTCCACGGCATAGGTAGGGTGAAGCAAGATGGCGGCGACGGCATTGAATGTGACGACCGCATGCTCGTCGTACACGATGACGTCACCATGTCCTTGCCTTTCCAGTGGACTGTGGTTATTTTGAAAGGTCTGTGTGTACACTCGGATGGCAAGAGAATCTTGCCAAGAATCTCGTCGGGTAAAACAACGTTTTTTTGTACGAGGCCTGTGTAATCAGAGTTTTAACGGTTGTGATTTTTTCAAAAATATTTGAAAGAGAAATATGTTTTTTTATTTATGAAACATACTTAACTACATGAATGCTGCAGCTGTACGCCGCCAGCACTAAGCCTGGGAACCGAGTGATCAAAGCTGACTGATCACTCAGTTCTCAGAGCTTCATTAAAAGGGGAACTGGTGACTGTTAGTTACAGGCTTTCTGCTCTGCACCCCCCCCCCCTGCAGGACCGTGGAGGGGGCGGGAGTGGTTGGCTCAGGCTCTCAGTGGCTCACTGAGAGTCTGAGCTGAGTGTCGGTCCAGGCACTGTGACGTCAGCTGACAGTGGGCTGCTGAAGATTAGCCTGGTAAACACGTGAAAACAGGTCAAGAGTGCAACCTGCTGGCTGTTATCGTAAATATGAAATATGTATAAGTAAGAGTTCCTTTTTTTATGAGTTAAAATGTAGTTGTAAAATTAGGAAACTTTTATTTATATTTTTTAATCCTTAAAATAAAAAATAATAAACAGTACACTTTTCCTTTAAGGCTATACATTGTGTGCACAATGTTCTGAAGAGTTTCCTTGCTTGCAAATTGCAATATACAAGCTTGTAATCTTCTACTAGTTCTTAACAACACGCTCTAGGTAGGTCATGCTGGGATAAAGCATGAGAAAGACAAAGTTCAGTTCTTGTGACAAAATAAAGCCACATTCTGCTTCCTGGGAACAAAGAGGCCAACGTACATACAGTATACCATCCATTATCAGGCAGATAGCAGACCCAGGCGTTAAAAATGGGAATGCCTCCAATTTATTATGGAACGTAATGTTTTGCTTGGGTAGTAATGACACTTTATTGGCCCTCTACTCATACTTTTTATGCTGTCCGGGGGGTATTTCCATCACTGGAGCCTGTAGGCACACAAACTTTGGTCCCCAAAGCAACAATAGAATCATCTATTTTTTTGTATATAGGTCTTATGCTAAGTGTGTGGGATAGATTTACTAAAGCTGGTGTACTCAGAATCTGGTGCAGCAGTGCATGTAGCCAATCAGTTTTTTGTTCAGTTACGCTTTGGCCACAAAAAAAAAAAAACTGGAACTTATTGGTTAATGTGCAGAAGTGAGCCTGATTTTGCACTCTCCAGCTTTAGGCCCCTTTCACACGAATGTTCCAATTAGGTCTGGCTGTCAGTTTTTCAAGGTGGACCTGATCGGAACCTCCATTCTTCTTGGAGCAGATGATGCCCCCAGACATGTTTTTCGCTGACATCGGCTGGAATCCGATCTGATCCGGTCCAGTATAAAACAGACAGGTGAGGATCCATTCCCTATCCGTCCAGCGGATCGGATTGGATGACAGTTGAATGGAAACGGACAGGTGGTTTGTTTCCATCCGACCACTCCATAGAGAAAATTGGGCTGTGCCATCTGCCTGTTCAGCAGGGATCAGCAGGGAGATCCCCTGCTGTGCGGACATATCCACTGTCTGCCCCATGTGAAAGGGACCTTAGTAAATAAGCCCCAGTGTAACAATTTGTAAATAAGCTTACATGGGATGAATGCATTTCTGTTTATCATAGGAAAAATGCATGACAAAAACTCTAATGCCGCGTACACACGGTCGTTTTTTGTGATGAAATAAAACAACGTTTTAAAAAACGTTGTTTAAAATGATCGTGTGTGGGCAAAACGTCGTTTTATGTCTTAAAAAAAAACGACCAAAAAAAAATTCGAACATGCTTGAATTTTTTATGTCGTTTTTTAGAATGTCGTCTTTTGTTTCACAAAAAATGATCGTGTGTGAGCAAAACGACGTTTTAAAACGACGTTTTTAAACCCGCGCATGCTTAGAAGCAAGTTATGAGACGGGAGCTTCAATGGAACAGAGTGCCGTCGAAAGTGTCTTACGTAACTGCGCTTTGCAAGAGCATTTTCAGAAAACGATGGTGTGTAGGCAACATCGTTTTTTAAAATGAAGTTTGAAAAACGTTGTTTTGTTTTGTGAGATAAAACAACGTTTTTTATATGACAAAAAGTGATCGTGTGTACGCGGCATAAGACTGGGTTCAAACTATTGTGAATTGGAGGCATGGTGGGAATTAAAAAAGAATGCCTGTCTCAGGCTAGTGCATGAGCTATGTAAATAACCTGTCATTCACAGAAACGGGGAAGAACAGACAAAAGTTTTCTCCTGTTTGTCCGTTTATCTCACTGAAAAAAAGACAAGAGGATTGCTCAGAGCTGGATTAACTCTTTGTGGCAAGACTGGGCACAGATGATAGGACATTGTATACACTACACTGTGACATAAAAAAAAAAAAAAAAAAATTGGGTTTACATCTACTTTAATGAAGCCGGTTCACACATGTCTCTTCTGGTCCATTTCAGGTCCAAATTCAGCCCAAAAATAGGACTAGAATCAGACCTGAAATTATGAACAGGGACGCACTGGATCCAATGAAACGAGAGGCCCTGAGGGAATTCAAGTAGATAAGGTGTCATATCAAAGATGACAGAGTCCAGAGTAGTTATTTTATCATTGAAAAATCAAAAACATAAAAGAGCCAATGTGTTTCAGGAGTTCACATGGGTTCTCAGGAGTTTTGCCACTTCAGGAATGCCCAGAGCTGCATTACCAGCTGCTACACACATTTTATATATAAAAATGTTCAAACCCTTATGAGTTCAGACATTTCTGAAGTGACATATCTCACAAATCCTGATGAAGGGGTGGGTGAACTCCTGAAATGTGTTGGATTTGTTATTTTGTTGATTTTTTAAAAATAAAAATAAATACTCTGCTTTCGAGCACTATTGGTATTGCGCCCTTTCTAAACCTAACAATGACCACATGTGGACAGCAAATGTGGGGAAATCCCTTCAATGGCAACACAAATAAAATAAAAAATGACTATAACTTTTTCAGTTCATGAAAAAAGTAATGTACCCTTGCATTTAAAAAAATTAAGGGAATGTAATAGGAACTGTTTTAACATAAATATGGTTAGGACAATAACTGCACATTCTAGATAATGATAGGAAACAATGGGTTCAAATTTAAAAACAGGAACTTTAGACTTCAGTTCTGCTGATCACAGTTATTTCTGCAAACCAGAGATGAAATTGGGTGACAGGCAACAGGAATTGTGGAATCAATGCTGAATTTACCCCAATGAACCTTCGTAAACAGCAGTGTTTTGAAACTGTATGCATTGACACACAGCTGCTGCATATGTTTTCGTAAGTGTTGCCCTGCTTTGCAATTGCTTTTTTTGAGAACCCCATTCTTTTGACTGTCGCTGGGTTTACACCAGAAATTTATGTAATGATTTTTAATGTGCACTTTGTTAAAGCGGAAGTAAACCCATTGATTTAATACCAAAATACATTTTTCCATAAGGAAAAACACTGCGCTAAATAGAAAAGTAGGTGATAAACCCCAATAATTGATAAGTGAATTAATAATTAGCTGCTAGCACCAAAAAATTTGATACAAAAAATTCCTAAAACATGTGTAAAATATAGTACAGCGCTTAAACAAATTCGATGACATCTGATTGCGAATAGAAACACATCTAATGGAGACGAGGTGGCTTCTCCTGTCTCTCCTGCGGTATAAGCTCTGAGATCCTTTGTTAAGAGCGTGATGACATCGAGTCTGTAAGCCACGCCTACGCCCACACCTACGCGTCTCGTCACCAATCCCAGACGACGTCCGTGGTGACGAAACACGTAGGCGTAGCTTGCAGACTCAACGTCATCACGCTTTTGGCGAAGGAGCTCGGAGCTTATACCACAGGAGAGATAGGAGAAGCTGCCGCGTCTCTATTAGATGTGTTTCTAATCTCAATCAGATGTCATCGAATTTGTAAGTGCATAGTATCTTTGCCTATTAAACTCATCTTTATGGTATTATGCTATGGTCCTTTTCCTTTTTATTGCCCGATCATCCGAGACCATAGGCACCACATCACACATCTTACAGAGGGTCCAGAGGGAGACCTAAAATCCTCATGTGCACTGAGATCACTGTAATGGTGATCACACTGACAGGGTAAGGAGACTACATTACCACATTTGGGTGTCTTCCCGGTGGATGAATTTTCTCTCTATCCTCTCTTGGGGTCCATTCGGATTTTCCCTTCAAGGAGTCACCTACCCTGCAAGGACTTATTTTTCATTTTTTTTTATAACTTTTGGATGTTATTATTTTACACAGTGGGACTTTTCTATATTTACATATTTTTGTCACATTATTTTATCTATCAGTGTGAGAAGTGTTTCTCATTTCACATTCAATATTGTTTATTTAGGATCAATTTATTTCAGATCTTCTTGACTTGTTTTTTGAGCGCTGTAGTATATTTTACACCATTGATTTAATAGTTTCAAAAAAACAGTAACTGTCACATTGGTTGTGCTCTCAACCAAACTGTCAAACCATCTAATCACTGGTGTCATTACTGATCACATGTGCAGCATCATGGCAGTTGAGGATTAAACAGAGGCCAAGATGGCGGCTTCCTTAGCTAAAGACAATAGGAGGGTATACTTCCACTTTAAGGAGTCCCTGTAAGGGGAAATGTCCCTCCTATACAGGTAACTCTCCCTAATGCTACTTCAACTCTCTCATTAAACAATGGGGGCTCTGCGCTCATTTTATTTCTACACTGAGGGCACCCTAATGACATAATATTCCACTATTTTTGAAAATTCTCTGTCAAGATGATTTCCCAAATCCCACTGGCTTTCAGTATCCAATAGGATTGCTGTCTTCCCCAAGATTGTTGCCTGGAGCTCATAGCAGGAGACATTTTGTCTTCAATTCGCTCCTGCCAGCCTGAAAAAACAACCAGCACAGTGCCACCTTCAGGTTGGAGGATATACTGCAGCCTCCATTTACCAACAATATGAATGTAGGTCAGTGCTCACACAATGCAGCATAAAAACGGAAAATTGTATCATACTTACCAGTAATTTTCCTTTCCTGGTGCCTATCCATGGCAGCATACCTGTGACAAGCTCCGCCTTGGCTCCTCCCTCAGGACTAGTGAATATTATAAAAAGGTTGGCTAGCACTGCCCCCACATTCTCCGTAATATAGAACACCGAGGGTGGGATTGTATGCTGCCATGGATAGGCACCAGGAAAGGAAAATTACTGGTAAGTATGATACAATTTTCCGTTTTCCTGGTGCCTCCATGGCAGCATACCTGTGACAAATAACTAGCTGAGATGGGTGGGATGATGCTTAGAGGTTTATTTCAAAGGAATTATTATTGATTATTAGAGGAGGCAACCGCTGACTTGATTGTCCGTCTGCCGAACTCTACCGACGAGAGAGCTCCTGGGTCTACCCGGTAGTGCTTCATAAATGTATGTTGGGACGACCAGGTGGCTGCCCTACAAATGGTTTCGATTGAAACGTTTGCCCTTGCCGCCCAAGAGGCAGATACCGCCCTTGTGGAGTGCGCCTTGACCATCAAAGGGGGGTCCAGACCCCTAGCCCTGTACACCTTGTGGATGAGCTTCACGATCCATGAGGCAATTGTCCTTGATGACGCCTCCTTGCCTTTGTTCTTTCCCCAGGGGATTATGAGCAACCTAGTAGAGTCTCTGAAGGATGCTGTGGCCTGAAGATAACATCTCAGAGTGGAGGCAATGTCCAGTTCGTGAAGAGAGTCGGAGTCCTGTTCCAGAAACGTTGGGAGTGCCCAGGGTTCCGACATGGTCAAGGATGATGCGACCTTGGGGATAAATCCCCGCACTGTTCTGAGTTCTACTCTGTCAGGGTAGAATATGATATGATTATCATCTGCCCCAAGAGCTTGGAGCTCCGAAACCTGTCTGCCGGAGGTTATGGCTATCAGGAAGGTAAGCTTCAAGGTTAGATTCCAAAGTGATGCCGAGTCCAAAGGGGCGAAAGGTGGGCTGGTTAACGACTCTAGGATGATAGCAAGGTCCCAGGTGGGAAAAGACTGCTTAGTTGGTGGTCGGATCTTTCTGACGGCTTTGAGAAATTGGATTATTAACGGATCCTCCGCCCACCTTCTACTGGTTGCTGTTGAAATTGCTGCTATCTGTACTTTTAACGTACTTAGAGCAAGGCCCATGTTCAGGCCTGCCTGCAAAAACTCAAGAATTTGAGAGGATGATGGGGAATCCGGATTACTGTTTCTGCCCATCATGAAGGCCCTGAACCTGTTCCACACCCTGTCGTATATACTGTTCGTTGAAGGCTTTCTGGCCCTGAGGAGGGTTGCAATAACCTCATTGGAACATCCTAGGGATTCAAACCTTTGCCTTTCAGCTGCCAGATGTGAAGGTTCAGCCTGCCTGGATCTGGATGGGTGTGATGCCCCTGAGACAGGAGGAAGGGTATCAACGGGACTTTGACCGGAGGCTGAATACTCAGGTACATTGCCGTAGGAAACCAAGGATGTCTCAGCCAGAATGGTAGAACCGCTATTACCGTTGTGGATTCCGCCATTATTCTCGCCAGGAGCTTTGGAATGAGAGGCCGTGGAGGGAAAGCATAGGCCAGGTCGCATGCCCAGGGGGCTAAGAGAGCGTCCACTGCTTCCGCCTGGGGATGCGGGAGCCTCGAGATGAATCTTGGTAGCTTGGCATTGCCTGCTGTCGCAAAAAGGTCCAACTTGGGGGGCCCCCACTGGTTCACTATCCAGTTGAAGATTCTTGGGTGCAGAGACCATTCGTTGGCATCTATGAACCTGCGAGACAGAAGGTCGGCTCTTGAGTTCAGATGACCGGGTAGGTAGACCGCCCTCAGGTCCTTCAGATTTCTTTCCGCCCAGAGGATTATGGGTTCCACCTCCCTCAGCAGGGACCTGCTGTGCGTGCCTCCCTGTCGGTGTATATAGGATACAGCGGCTCTGTTGTCCATCCGTAGAAGAACTGGACTCCCCGTGACCTCGAATTCCAGGGCTAGCAATGCACGATAGGCCGCCCGGATTTCCAGAATATTTGATACCAGGCCAGTCGCCTGAAAGGACCATCTCCCCTGCACCGAGATCTGGTTGCAGTGTGCTCCCCAGCCTGCTAAACTGGCATCGGTGGTAACTATGATCCAGTTGACATGCCCTAACGGGCGTGACTTCATCAGCGTGTGTTTCTTCATCCACCAATGAAGACTCCTGAGCATCAGGGTCGTCAGGAGTATGGGCTGAGAAAGATATCGTTTGTTCCACTGCCTCAAGAATTCCAGTTGAAAATATCTCAGATGCCAATGGGCCCAAGGGACCATAGGGATGCATGACGACATCCGACCGATCAGGCTCAGACAGTTCGAGGCGGTCAGATGGGATCTCACACTCACACTCTTCATCTGCCGAATAATAGATGCCACCTTCTGAGGTGGAAGGGACACTGTTCCCCTCTCTGTGTTGAACAGAGCCCCCAGATAAACCATTTCCTGGGTTGGAGAAAGGTGACTCTTCTCCCGGTTTATCTTCCATCCAAATTCTGTTAGTGTTGACAGGAGAACTTCCCTGTGTTCCACTAATTGGGCTGGATCCTGCGCCAGGAGAAGAAGATCGTCTAAATAATGGTAAACTCGAAGCCCTTGCTCCCTTAGAGGGGCTACGATGGCAATTAAGGTCTTTGTGAAGACTCTTGGAGAGGTGCATAGGCCAAATGGGAGACTCCGGAATTGTAGATGTACCTGGCCTACTGCGAACCTCAGATACTTCTGGAAGGAAGGGAGTATGGGTATATGCAGGTAAGCATCCCGTAAGTTTATTGATATCATCCAATCCCCCGGATGGATTACCCGGACGATGGTTTGTAGTGATTCCATCTTAAATCGCTCTAGAAGAATGTAGCGATTTAACCTCTTTAGGTCTATGACGGGTCTCCAACCTCCGTTTCTTTTGGGGACTAAAAACAGGGTGGAATAAAAACCTGTAAATCTTTCTGACGGAGGTACTGGAATTACTGCCTGCTCTTCCTGCAAGGAGAGAAGGAACTGCTGAAGTGCCTCTGCTTTTTGAGGGGACCTTGACACCCTCGTTGGAGAGAAGAACTCTTTGGGGGGTTTGTCTAGAAATGTCCAAAAGTGCCCATACTTGACCGTGGAAACTACCCAAGGATCCCTGCACTTTGCCTCCCATATTTTCGAGAAACGTTGGAGTCTGGCCCCCACAGGAATCGCTTGGAATGGTTTGGCGTCAAAAGGACTTAGCGGGATCTTGTGGAGTAGGCATGGTTCCCTGTCTACGGTTCTTGAGGAAGGTGGACTGCGTGCCTTTCCAATTCTGTCTGAAGCCTTTTCCCTGCCTGGACTGTCTGTAGTCCTTGCCTTTAGAATACTGGAATCTTGGTGCGAATGCCTTGGGGCGCCTGGGTCGCCTGTCCTGGGGCAACAGGCCCGACTTTCCACCAGTGACACGAGAGATGGCTTCATTTAATTTCTCCCCAAATAGGGCTTTTCCATCAAATGGTATTTTGCACCAATTTTGCTTCGATGCGATATCTGCTGACCATGGTTTCAGCCACAAGGCCCGTTTGGCCATTACTGTGTGGAGCATTGCTCTTGCGGAGCATCGGATTGAATCAATAGCAGCTTCCCCAATAAAGTCTGCTGAGAGCTTAAGCTCGTCTAAGGCCTTTATAATGTCTTCCTTAGGGATATCCTGTTGGATCGCTGACTCTATATTATCCGTCCAGGCCCGTAGCGCGTTGGATACTGATGTTAGGGCTATCGCAGGCTTACAAGCATTGCCCGCCATCTGGTAAGCTTTCTTGAGGTCCAGATCCATTCGTCTGCCGAGGGGATCTTTAAATGAAGTCGAGTCCTCCATGGGCAGCATAACGTTCTTTGCTAAGCTTACCACCGCTGCGTCCACCACTGGAGGGGCTTCGAGCATTGCCGAGTCGGCTTCCGAAAGAGGGTATAGCTTTGCCATGCGATTAAGGGAAAACCTTTTTTCAGTCTTTTTCCACTCCTCCTCAATCACGCCTTTAATCTCGTCCATGAGAGGGAAAACGGAAATTTGGCGCTTAAGAAAGGGGAAGTACGCCTTAGATTTCTTGACCTCTGTCTCAGCCTCCTCCCAGCCAATCGCCTGTTTTACTGCCTGTACATAGGGCTGGACCATGGCGAAGACAAAGCCAGAGGCATCCAAGTCATCAGAGGAGTCCCCTGAGGCGTTATCCTCCTCCTGATGCTTAGAGGATGAAGCAGGTGTCATACGAGGCATTCCACCCGTGGAAGGCCCGGGAGTGGCCTCCTCAGCCGGATGCCCCTGAGGAGGAGCTACCGGTTGCTGCGTTGGCATTGAGGCCACCAATTCTGCAAAGGAATCTTTTATTGCCTTCTTAAGCAGGTCCGCCACTTGCAGGCCCTCGGATTCTCGGTCCGCCGCATAGTCCCTCAGGCAAGCTTGACAGATCCGTTTATGTGGGAGAGGGGTGGCTCCACAGGCCTGACACTTTGGAGATCTGGATCTCGGGGAGCGTGAGAGATGGCGTTTTTTGGCTGATGACTTCCTGCCACTCCTCTGGTCCCCTCGCCTGGAAGACCTATCTCTGCTGGGGCTTGAGTCAGAGTCTTCATGTCGCCTTGAGGTCTTCTTAGACGTCTTTTGGCGTACAGGGCTGTAACACATAAAGGTACGAGCCTCAGAGCACTCTTTTTTTTTTTTAAAAAAAACATGCTTAAACTTACCTGGACGTAGGTCCTTACCTTAACTGTAGAGTAGGATCTTGTATGGGCGGCGAATGGCTCATATTAGGTGGACTAGCAGAGGAAGCAGCTAAGAAAAGAGCAGGAAAGGGGTAAAGGTCATGTTTAAACTCGGCTAAAAGAACCATGAATACTGTTTCGCCGTTCCCTTTTTTTTTTTTTTTTTAAAACCACCCCTACATTTCCGCCAAAAAACATATACGTCAGTCCACCCCTCTTTCTTTTTTTTTTTTTGTGTGGTTTTTTTTTTTTTTTTCTTTCTTTACCTGAGAAAGGGGGGGGGAATTTTGCCCTGGAGCTCTCTCCACTGAACCTTCCCAGACAGCCTCAGGAACTCTACTGGGGCAGTCAGGGAGATAAAGAGGAGGACCAGGAGAAAAGGGACGCCTCTGCCATGCATTTTGGAAAGAATGGCAAAAATTCGCCACCTTTCCCCTTTCCAAGATGGCCGCCGAGGCTTCCGCGCGCACCGCGCATGCGCGAACCGGCGGCTCTAGGACCCGGAAGTCCCAACCGTCGGCGTCAGTGCAGAGCGCGGCGAAGGACGCCGCTCGTGCACTTAAATGAGTGGGGGTGAGCGCGCGTGATCCCTAAGGGGGAGAGGAGGACAGGGGGGGGCGGCGGAACACGGGGGGGAAACATAAATGAACACTGCGGGAGGAGGGGGGGCGGACATGATGAGAAGCAAGAAAGTTTGAAGAAAACGCCTAAGAAAGGGGAGAGGGGAGTGAAAAAAGAAGAGAGAGAGGGGAGAGAGAAAAGAAAAAGGGAAGGAAGAGAGAGAGGGAAAGGAAAAAAAAAAAAGTACTAGCTGCTGCTTCTGTTACCGTGGGAGCCAGACGCCTCTTAAGATGTACTGCAGATAGAGCTCTTAGCTTAAGAGACAAACTGCCTGTCCCAAAAGACCCTACAGAAGGGACTCCCAACCTTATTAGCGCGTTTAGCTGCCCAAGAGAAGGGACCGCACCCGGGAGAGGCTTGAACCCGGATGGACGCTGCCGACTGCAGAAGGTAGGACGTTCGACCAGCATTCACTGCCTTGAGGTATAAGGAAAAAAAGGAGAATGTGGGGGCAGTGCTAGCCAACCTTTTTATAATATTCACTAGTCCTGAGGGAGGAGCCAAGGCGGAGCTTGTCACAGGTATGCTGCCATGGAGGCACCAGGAAATAATTTTCTACAATGCACTGAAACACAAGCTATTGGTGTAACAGAATCAGAACATATTGAACATAATTTATTTTTCTCCCCAACATAAAAAATAGCTGCCTTATTGTATGCAGGGGATGGTTCTACTTTCATGTTTTCCATTTGTTACTGTTTAAATATGGGAGATTAATGAAGTAGCCGAGACAACTCTCCCATTCATCCCTTTAGAAATTGTTGTCACACCTATGCATTACAATACAGATGCAAGGCAGAACAATAGATGTAAACTGTGCTAAGTGTGGAGAACCAGGCAGTTTGAGAAGTGGGTCTGCCCTTCATATGAGGTCTAGGAGAGATCCATATAGAATCTTTTTTTTCAAAGTGAACTTGTACAATGAAGTAAATCAGCCACATATCTGGGAAAGTTAAACTAAGCATATGATGGAAGAACTCATATTTAAAGGATTACTCGGTGAAAGCCACATCAGTGGATCCAAAGATATATGCAAATGAAGATCTCATCATTTCTTGTAAAAGTCAAGTCTGTTCCCACCCCTTCCACCTCTCCATTGGTGTTTTAATTCTCTGAGAAGCCTCATTGTCAAATAGATAGGCTAAAGAGGTGGAAGGAGCCTAAATAAGCTTGACTTTTACTGGAAATGGCAAGATTTGCATATTACTTCACCTACCTTTATCTCTGGATTGTTTTGACATGCACTGCTAATGCATTTTTTCTTTGTCATGTGCTAGTTCTACCCAGTGGGGTAATTTAAATCATATATTTTTGTTTTTCTGTTCTATTTCACGTGACTTAGTCCTATAATAATAATACAATATACTTCCTCCATACTTTAATCATATGACTAATTATTCAGTCATATGACTGGCAAGGGAAGTTAGTAATATAGGGCAGTTTCCAAGCCTGTTTATCTGAGATATGCCCATCTGTTATATACTGTCATACAATGTTTATTGGTATGAGCTTTGGTTTACAACTATATAACTGATTTGTTACATTTCTTCCAGTGTGACTAAACACTTGTATTGTTGCACTTTTCAAGGACAAAGTCTAAAATAAAAATTTCAGGACTCGAGTAGTGAAGGAAAAAGGAAATGGTGTTGTAGTCTGTAGCAATCATTTGTGCTCCAGCTGACTTTTGTTTAGTGTAGATTAGCTGAACAGGGATGATTAAATGAATTTAGGAACTTTGGGATGTGATTGAGATAAGGCCTTCTTAATTGAAGTAGAGATTTTTGTCAAATATTTTGCACTTTAAGATATACAGTAGGTGGCATCTAGACAGCTTCTGAACATAGCCTCTTATGCCTCGTACAGACGACCGGTTTTCCCAACGGGAAAACTACCATGTTTCCTTTTGGTCAGGAAAACTGTCCGTGTGTATGCTCCATAGCAGTTATCCTGGCGTTTTTTTGCTCGGCAGTTTTGCAGTGGAGCATACACACGGCCGGTTTTCCTGACCAAAGCTGTCATGGCAGTTTTCCTGTCATTAAAATCGCCCGTGTTTACATGGGGAAAAGCAACCGAGCAGGTTCTCGGTTTTCACCCTCAGTTTTCCCGGCAGACTTTTGACCGCCGGGAAAACCGATCGGGTGTATGAGGCATTAGCCCTCTCATGCTCCCTTTTGCCTTGTATTAACTACTGTTATAGGCTAGGTTAGGTAAATAATGGAGCCTTATAGCCCAATAGTGAAAAGGGGTAGATAAGGTGAGAGCAGGTTAAAAAGTCAGCGAATGGTAACTCACTGTCATCAAATGTCAACAAATTTTTTCCTTGGTAATTTTTTATTCATCCAACCAGTGTGATTATCATCCAGTGCTATTAGCATAATGAAATATATTTTATGTATTGTTATGACAGGTATTTACACATCAATTCCTGCTCTCAAGAAGCTTACAGTCTAGGGTCTCCATTAAGGATGCGCTCAGGAGTGTTCGCAACTCCACGTGCCTGTGCCCACGCAAGCCAGGAAGCTGACACTCTGGATCGGGAAATGTCTCACTGCCTGTAATTAGTGCGTCAGTTTCCTGGTGGGCACGTGGAGTTGCAAACACGCCTGAGCCCATTCTTTTCTCTGTCTCACATACACAGGTGCACTAGGGTAGTGGTTCTTAACCTCAGTCCTCAAGTACCTCCAATGGGCCATGTTTTGGAAACTTCACTTATGGCCCATACACACGATCCAAATATCGGACGAAAACGATCGTCCGATGATGGATCGTACGATTTTCGGATCGTGTGTACACTACTTTCGACAGCCGATCACGACCATTCATCCGATTAAATTCGATCGGACAAGCGCGAAAATTTTTCTCATCCGATGTCCGATCGTCCGATTTTCGTTTAGTCAGTACAGCCGTCGTCCGACAATACAATACAAATACATTACAACACGTGACATCACTTCCGATCGTTTTTTTCTATCGTACGAGAATTTTCGTGAGTTTAAAAACCTATTTTATTTTACTCGCGATTATTAAGCGAAAAAAGTCGTACGATCCGTCGGCCGATATTCGGATCGTGTGTATGGGCCATTAGATAAAATAACTCTTATCAATACCATGTCATTGATATTGATTCTAAGCAGCTGTGCAAAGTAAAGGAAAACATGCCCCTTTGGGAGTACTTGAGGACTGAAGTTGAGAACCACTGCACTAGGCTGCATGGGTGCTCAACCTGTTGCCCTCCAGCTGCTGAGGGACTATAAGTCCCATCATGCCTCTGCCTTTGGGAGTCATGCTTGTAACAGTCAGCATTGCAATGCCTCATGGAACTTGTAGTTCTGCCACAGCTGAATGACCACAGGTTGAGCACCCATGCACAAGGGTCAGTTCAGATGGGAGCCAGTTAACTTACTGCCATATCTTTGGCGTGTGGGAGGAAACAGGAGTAATGGGAGGAAATGGCCACAAGCACATGGAAAACATGTAAACTCCATGCAGATATTGTCTTGGCCAAACCTACAACTGCGGTGCTGCAAGTGTTAGTTACTGCTTTTGTAACGTAGCTCTATGTTTAATTGTGCTCTAAAGTCTAGGGGCCTTGAGATAATTGCCCCCCCATTAAAAAAAAAAAGACATACGCACTTTATATTTAATAATCTTTTTGCCAGTCCCTTGACATTACAGGTCTTTCCTCTGCTTCTCATACAGTGGTAAAAATAGGAGTTATTTTTACTGCTGCACTGAACAGTGTTCACTTTATAACGTTGGAGTCCCACTAAGGAGTTTCTTGATGGCCTGGGCTCAGTGAAAGTGGGTTGGCCATCATTCTACCTGGAAGACATCTATTAGTGGAAAAAAGTACTGTAGGGGATAGCTCCAAATTGAAGGTAAGTATTACAGCAAAAGCTGCTTTTTTATTTTTATTTCTATTACTTGCCTACATATCTATATTTCTTTATCTGGAGTTTGGATTTTACCAGCTATATAATTGTTGGGAATAAATATAATCTAGTCACATTATACTATAATTATGCCGCGCGCACACAGCCTTTTTCCATGACGTGAAAACTGCTATTTTTTTTTATGTCATTAAAAACTACCGTGTGTGGGCTCCAGAGCATTTTTCATGACGTGAAAAATTGCCATTAAAAATTTAGAACATGCTCTAAATTTTCACATTGTTTTTCACGTTGATGTTTTTTCACGTCGTAAAAAATGATCGTGTGTAGGCTTTAACAACGGGAAATAAACATGCATGCTCAGAAGCAAGTTATGAGACGGGAGCACTCGTTCTGGAAAAACTAGCATTTGTAATGGAGATAGCACATTCGCCACGCTGTAACAGACTGAAAAGCACGAAGACTGAAAAGAAGGACAAGAAAAACGGCCGTGTGTACGCGGCATTAGTGTATTGTCGTACTTTTAGCTTGGTGGTTCTAACCTTATTGACTCAACCATAGTGGCTGACAGTAAAAAATGCAAGGATTCACTATGTAATGGGGACCACTAGTCAGCCTGACTAACATTATTTTGATGTAGTTATTTCATAGAAAATTGTTTTTTGTTTTGTTGCTGCACACACTTGCATTTTCACTAGGGTTGTCCAGATACTAGTATCGGCATCGGTATCGGGACCGATACCAAGTATTTGCGGGAGTACTTGTACTCGCCCAAATGCTCCCGATACCTAAATAGAATACTTTTGTTTGTATTTATCAACATGTTCTGTGAAAATTCTTTGAGTTTTTTACTACTGCGTGACAAGCAAATAAAACATTTTTATTCATTTTTATTATTTTATAATGTCTTGAGTTAGAGTTCTTCATATTTCTAAAGAAAATATCCTTAGTCTGTATTGTGGTTTGAAAACTGTCACATGACATTTAAAAAAAGTATCGGTATTCGGTATCGGCGAGCACATGAAAAAAAGTATCGGTACTTGTACTCGGTCCTAAAAAAGTTGTATCGGGACAACCCTAATTTTCACTGTGCTAATTTATAAAAAGGGGGCCCTAAACTAAACTAGAACAATGCAATGCAGCACTATGAATGAGAGATGGGAAAAATGTTTTGTTTTCTGCCATGATGTTTTAACCAAAAAACTGATTTTACCAGCTTTGTCTGGAAATGCAACATATGGTTGTTTGTAATCAGATGGTTAATTATAATAATTGCTGAATACCAGTCAAAATGGGGACTGCAAAGTACAGTACATTGCAACAGAGACCATTGATGAGTCTGCAGAGTACTTATCCAAAATTTATTTCCTCATAGCTCATGTGGA
Source organism: Rana kukunoris (assembly GCA_029574335.1). NCBI lineage: Eukaryota > Metazoa > Chordata > Amphibia > Anura > Ranidae > Rana > Rana kukunoris. The sequence continues at coordinate 32,141 of JAJQKJ010001358.1, forward strand.
AAAAAAGAACAAAAAGTTACATAAATGTGCAAATGTCAGAATTAGCACGTCAGCAACTGAATGCAGATAATTGTAAAGTACAAATTACTTTTAGCGCTGTCGTTGAATTTTTACGCAGACAAAGTAAGAAAATATTAAAATGATGTCACATTTTATAAGAACATTAAAATAAAATATACAAATGGCTGTTCACAATTTTGATATATCAAAACAGTTTTAAAGGAAGTAATTGGTGCTGGTCATAGATGGAACATGAGGCTTTATCTTATCAATGACAGTATCCTGTATTTCTATATTAATTTCTGCCCACTAAATTCGTGCAGATAATTTTTTTACTTGCAATAGTGCATTGTGCTCCCTACTTGCTATCACAGCGTTTCTTTAGACAATTAAGGCTTATTCAAGAAAAATAACACCCAAAACATTTTTTAATGGACCAAGTTTCGTGAAGATCGCACACTATAGAGTGTCTCGCCTATCTCTATCTGCTGTTCGCTCTCTGCAATTCTCTACAGTACAACTCCATAACATGGCCTGCATTTCATAGTCCATTCATAAAATGCAGGCTATGGTGTGGAGCCTGTGTATCTCACAGAGTTCTTTCTGCTTAATGAAAGAATTCTATAATTGGTGGAAAGTCGCTCTAACGACTTTGGCAAGTCACATGACTAGGCATTTCTCTCAGTTTTTGTTTTTTTCCCTTACAGGCTCATTTATTTTAATAGCGATCCCACATTTTCATGACTCTGCTAAGCACATTTATAAAGCTCATTACTATGGAGACACACTTTGTATTGTAGTGCACGGCATCAGAAAACATGGTGGTGACCGATTTTGATTGCACTGTGGTCCATTTTAAGTAAATGGGTTGCCCTAATACAACATAACCTAATGCAGCGCACACACGACTGTTTTTCCTTTTATGCAAAAAAACAAAGTTTTTCTCGACGCGATTCATTGTGATTCCTCTCAAGCCTGCCTTGCATACACACGTTCATGAAAAAAAGCACTCGAGCAAAGCGCGGTGACGTACAACACGTACAACGGCACTATAAAGGGGAAGTTCCATTCAAAAGGCGCCACCCTTTGGGCTGCTTTTGCTGATCCTCGTGTTAGTAAAAGTTTGGTAAGAGACGATTAGCGCTTTTCAGCCTTCGTGCTATCCGGTCCGTTTCAGAGTGACGAATGTGCTATCTCCATTATGAACGCTAGTTTTACCAGAACGAGCGCTCCCTTCTCATACTTGATTCTGAGCATGCACATTTTTTTTCCCTCGGAAAAGCATACACACAAACGGTTTTCGCGGCAAGAAAAAGAACAAGGGGAGAAACTACGAGAAAAAATAAAGCAGGTTCTAATTTTTTTGCATGCAGTTTTCTCGTCGAGAAAACTGCTATGGAACATTTACACGACCGGTTTTCATGACCAATCTAAAAAATTGCAGTTTTCTCATCATGAAAAACGGTCATGTGTCAGGTGTCATAAGAGTGTCAGGTGAAAGCATAAGGTGATATGAGTCCCTACCATCATTCCGATCTTATACTGGAAGCTCTTGATAGGTCACGTATAGAGGTTGATTTACTAAAACTGGAGCCAATCAGCTTCTAACTTCAGCTTGTTCAATTAAGCTTTCACAAAAAAAATGGAAGCTGATTGGTTTCTATGCACAGCTGCACCAGATTTTACACTACACTACAGTTTTAGTAAAATCAATCCCATAGTGTCCTGTTTTTTTTTTAGAATACTTTATTAAAATCTCTCAACCCAAAATGGAAAATCCAGTCCAATGCTAAATACAAAATATCTTGCAGCTGGGTTTGTAATGCTTTAGAATCTTTGGATGAGACTTGGATTCCATTGCTGGACAAGCAGAACCTACTTAGCCTTTATGAATGTTTTATGGATTGTATTCAGGGCCGATCCTAGGCAGGGTGCACAGGGTGCATTGCACCCAAGCGCCTGCAGAGGTGGGGGCGCTGAAGTGCCACAGTTCTCCCCTCCCTCCTTTTCTCCTTGTTTGTGTCGGTCCAGAACTAGTGTTCTGAGCATAGGTATGTGTCTGTCCAGAACTGATGTGTGTGCATTGGGCAACCCGTCCAGCCTGGCAGTGCTCGGGGGAGGGGCCGCTCCTCTTCCTGAGTTCTAGTTTTCAGTGATGTGCAGGAATGAATTCCTAACACTGGGAGTCTTGGATTCCGCACTGTCTCCACCAACTCCAGTTGGAATGCCTCCCCATCCCATCTCTATCTCAGGTTACACAGAGAGAGAAGGTGAGTCACAGTGTTCAGTGTGCTGTGTGCTGGGGGATGGCACTCCCAGCATCCCTTTACACGTACCCCTGCTCTAGATGTTTTATGGCATGATAGATTGCATAGGATACACAGCCCCTGCCCATTCCTGCGCCTAGTACATCTACAGATGTGATGTATAATGAGATGGAGGAGTTAGTAAAATGACAACACCCATGTGGGGGCGCCAGAAATATTTCTGCACCCAGGCGCCTATGACCCTAGGATAGGTTCGGCCCTGATTGTATTAATATGAAACTTTATTTGATGATAGGTTCACGTTAAATGTGTTACAGTACTAGAAGAAAATTCTGTAGTTTTTGTGTACAAAAGCCATACTAAAGTTAAATGATAGGTTAGCAATCCGCGTGTATTAAATGTGTTACAGCAGAAGACAATAGTGTACTTATTGTGGACACAGGCATGCCAGACTAGCTGTACTAAAAATATTGCCTAGCATAGCACAGTTCATTGCACCTACTTCTCCTTTGTATCTTCAGGGCATTGACTTTGTAAAATGTCATTGTCTTCTGCAACATTGTGTGCAGGCCTCAGGCACACAGGCACATTTTTTCATCCCCTGGATGCCTTTGCTCTAGAGAAGAAAACAAGTGTCAAAAACTCATTTTGCAAATGTTTTGTTTGCTTTAGTGCTTGCGTGTTCTCTCATTCCATTGGCCAGAATATTAATTTATTCTGGCCGCTGGAAAGAATGAACAATCAAACGCTAAACACGCCTAGCACTTAAGCGTGTTTAGATGCATGTACACGCATTTACTCTAGGTTCACACCAATGCGTTTTTTAATAATGCGTTTGGCAGAAACACACTACAGTCCCTTTAACATGGTTTCCTACGGTACACGCCCACATCAATGCGTTTTTCAGCCGGTGCATTTTTTTAAAAGGGTCAGGGACATTTTATAAGGCAGCACACTGTGTTTTGCGTGTAATAAACTTTAATGGACCCGCACCAAACGCAAGTGTTTTTTTAATAACAAATTGTGAATATCTGGTTGTTAAAGAGAGGGCCAGAAGGCCAGAAGCTGGCTGCTGCATCCTTAAAGGGGTTGTAAAGGTTAATTTTTTTATTTTGTAAATAGGTTCCTTTAAGCTAGTGCATTGTTGGTTCACTTACCTTTGGTCTCACCTTTTTTTTTCTTTGTCGATTCCCACTCCCTTCTAATTTCCCTTCATGTTTTTTTTTTCTTTGTCTGAATTTCCCACTTCCTGTTCCTCCTCAGTAAGCTTGCCCCCATCATCCGAGCCATTCCGAACACAGCGTCTCCCCGCAGGGATGTAGTCCCAAAGGAAGGGGGCGAGCACGCTGACTAACCCCCAGCCAGAACGGCTTGAATGATGGGGGCAAGCTTTCTGAGGAGGAACAGGAAGTGAGAAATTCAGACAAAGAAAAAAAAAATTAACAAAGTTTAGATTTAGGGGAATCGAAGGAAAAGTAAGTGAACCAACAATGCGCTAGCTTAAAGGAACCTATTTAGAAAATAAAAAACCAAACCTTTACAACCCCTTTAACATCCGATTAGCCTTTGGGTCTGGTATGGATTTTGAGGAGAATCCCATACCAAAAAATAAATAAATAGTGTGGGTAAAATTAACATGTACATAATGCTGGAAGATTGTAGTTTGTAATCATTGTTTTTTTTTTTTTTTTCAGAACAAAAATTATACGGAGACCTCCAATTCAACTGTAGCAGTCATTGCCATTAAAGCCACAAATGCCACATGTACCGTATACATAGCTTGCTACACAAAGGGAGGCATTGGACCATATAGTGAAGCAGTACAGCTTTTTATTCCAGGTGATGGTGAGAGCCTTTTTTTAATCAATATTTAGCACTAAACTCTTTCTCTATAGGAGTGTTTCTTAAACTATGGGTTGGACCTCAAATTGGGTCATCGATGTGTTCGGGATAGGTCACAACTTGACTTTGGGCCAAAATGCGAATGAACAGATCAAGCGATGGCTTAGTGACAGCAAGTATGACTGACAGTATGGACACATATGGGAAACTGGAATGCAAGTAGTGGGGTAGGACAGGGAGGTTGGGTGGGGGATGGCAAGGAGACAATTATTCAGACATGATTGCAAGGTCTACAGAACACCCACAGCATGAAAACAAACCTATTGGGGTTGATTTACTAAAACTAAAGAGTGCAAAATCTGGTGCAGCTGTGCAATCGGCTTCTAAGGCAGGGTTCACACTGGTGCGACAAACGCTCCGACATTGGGAGCTCATGTCGCCTGACGTGTGAATATCAATGTTTCCCTATGGGCGCCGTGTTAACTGGTCCAACACTTGTGGGTCCGACTTTGAAAATGCTCCCTGTACTACTTTGGTCCAACGTTGATTCTACTTCAGCCCATTGAATAGCATTGAAGTCGGAATAAAGTCGTGTTTTTTTTTTTTTTTTTGGCATGGAGTTCCCCCTCAAGATACATACTAAACACCTGGTATTGGCAGGGATCCAAGTCGGATCCCCGTTCATTGAAAGTCAGATTTATGTCGGCTTCAAGTTGCAGGGAAAAGTCGGATCCAAAGTAGGAAGACTGTCGTGTCGCACTAGTGTGAACCCAGCCTAACATCAGCTTGTTCAATTAAGCTTTGACAATAAAACCTGGAAGCTGATTGGTTTCTATGCAGAGCTGCACCAGATTTTGCACTCTACGGCCGCGTACACACGATCAAATCTATCTGCTGGAAACGGTCGGCCCGACCGTCCCAGCAGACAGATTCGATCGTGTGTACGGGCGAGCCAACGGATTTGGCCAGCCGACAGATTTTAAAGCATGCCTACCAGTTTTAGCAAATCAACCCTATTGATTTCTTGAAGTTGTGCCTAATGAAAATCCAGCAGAGAGTAAAGAATTAGTCACAAATTTTGCCTGTGGCCTCCCTGGGGCTGATCTTCTTTCCCCTATTACTGACTTACCATGCCTTGTTCTGCACTGTGTCTCTGTGCAGAGGTGGCCATCTTGGTGGAAGCAAGGGAGAAAGCAGGGCTTTGCTTTCTTATGCCTCCAGCATGGAGAACGGTGATCAGTACAGCGTTGACATCACCAGATCCCACTTCAAATATAGAGAGACTAAGGGTCCTTTCACACGTGCGGACCGTTTTTTAGATCAGTTTTTTATCATCAGTTGATCCGTTTTTTCATCGGTTTTTCGTCCGTTTTTCATCAGTTGTCATCCGTTTTTCATCCGTTTTCATCCGTCTTTCATCCGTTTTTTTTTTGTTAGAACTTTATTTTCATTACATATTTTGATGAAAAACGGATGTTAGCGGATCGGATGTTAAACAGATCGTACGCTAACATCCGTTTTTCGTCCGTTCCGTTTTTTTGACGGAAGAAAAATAGGGTTTTCTTCCGTTAAAAAAAACGGAGCTTAACGGAGACGGATGTTAACGGATGGGTGTGAAAGGACCAATAGGAAAGCATTGCGGTCCGTAAATGGACGTCTAAAAAACGGATGAACGGTCGGCACGTGTGAAAGGACCCTAACAGCCGGAGGCAGCAGGTCCTTAGATCTCACCTTACACAGGAGTGGCTAGGCACACTCATATTCAGGGAAGTGCACTGTAATTTTTGAGGCTAGATTTTTCAATGTTCTGATTAGGCACATTTCTAAATTTTAACGATAGCATAGCAAATTTTCGGTTCTTGAGCTCAGTTCCAATTTAATAGTAAGGCAACAAGCTTCACAAAACATTGTTTTCAATTGTAGAAGGGTAGGTCATTTGAGGCAGAATTAGCTTGGCAGACAGTAGTTGTGGATAGCTGGGATCATCACACCAGTTTTAAGCACCACTCTGCATTAATTACTGTTGGTTCGTCTTCTTTTTTTGTATTATGCGACCACACAACATTTTGATACAAATTCTTGAGTCTCAGAATGAGTCTCAGTAGGGTGACAATTTACGTATCTGCTCAATTGGTTTTAAGACATACTTAAAAAGACTAAGGACCGGTTCACACTGGAACATGCTCAATGTTTATGTGCAATCCCTCGTATTCCAGTGTTGGCAGCTTATATGTGAATGGGCTGCCAAATGTACAGAACTGTGCAAAATGTAGTGCAGGCATTACTTTTTGAAATCATGCTACACCAAATCGCATGGTACTGGTATAGTATGGTGGCCGCAAATGTGATGCGTTTGCAAGATGCATTTGGGGAGTCATTAACTTTTAATGGCACCCACATGCATCTCCCAAGAGCAGCACTTTCACATGTGGTGTGGGAAATGCACATGGAATGCTTTTTTTCCCACAGCACATTCCAGTGTGAATGGGCCTTAATGTAACTAATACACTAAGGGTCCTTTCACACGGGCGGATCCTGTGATGATCCGCCCCGTGAACATCCGCTGGCTCAGCGTGGATCGCTCCATTGATCCCCGCTGTGCCGGGGGATGACATGGTGGTCCCTGCACACTGTGCAGGGACCGCCCTGTCAGATCGCTGCTCTCCCCTATGGGGGGATCGGATAAACACAGACTGTCTGTCTGTGTTTCACCCGATCCGCTCTGCAGACGGATGGAAAAATAGGATTTTCCTCCGTCTGCAGAATCGGAGGATTGCGGACACTGATGAGATCGGGTGTCAGCGGATGTTCATCCACTGACACCCGCGATCTCATAGGGATTAATGTATGTCCCTTTTTCATCCGGACACGGGACGAATGGATGAAAAAACGGACATACGGTCCGCAAGTCTTAAATGAGGCTGTAGTTATTTGTAACAGATTTGATGTGCTGCCCTGTCGTGTAGCATCAGGAATTTAGTTAATTATGTCGTTCAGTATTTATATGCAATTTTATCAATATTTCTATTTACATAAACATTTTAATAAGATTCATTCATAAATAAGAATATGCATGGAGTAATTCTCATATACAGCATATTTTTAGAACATCAGATTACCTAATAGGAAGTATTGTGTGTTTCTAAATATATGCTTAAAATAATTGGTTCATCTTGTTCCAGGCACAGTAGCATCCGCGACTTCTTCAACTCCGGCAACAGGAAATGTCAGCCCCTACTTGATATTGCTGGGCTTTATCTGCAGCTTAATGATACTTCTTCTAACGATTTATGGTGCAGTAATATGCATCAGAAGAAAAAAAGAAACAGAGTTTGGGTAAGTTTAAGTAACACTTGGTACCTAGAAAACTGGGCTAGCAGGCTGCTTTTTTGGTGCCTTCCTATAACCACAAATCTTCATGGCTGCACAGATCATGAAAACTGGTATAAAATACATAAATTTATAATGCAGTTATATGAACATGTTTATTTATTTTTACTCTTCAATACAGACTAACTTCCACTTTCTTTAACTCTTAAAAATACACGTGGATGCCCCAATTTCCATCTCCATAACATAAGGAACAAATGGAGAGATGCTTTGTAGGGCAGAAGGGGATAACTGGGTAGGGCTGATAACACTATTTGGGATTTCAGTGCAGCGGAAGCAAATTCACAGGAATTTGGGCACTCTTCTGGTAGATTAACAAATATCTTTCTGTATTTGCAGGAAAGTGGAAATGTACATGCATCGCACAAATGTATTGTGTATGTTTTGCTTTATTTTTCCCTGACATACACTTGAATGAAAACCATTCGTAATATATTGTCTGAGTCAGATGGTCACTATCTAACCACTCTCAAGGAAGAACATTGATCGGTTGGGTTTCAAGACCTGCCCTAAATATTTATTTTACCTGTGAGGCTTTGTACACACGATCAGTCCAAACTGATGAAAACGGACTGAAGTTCAGTTTCATCGGTTCACAGACTGATGGTCTGATGTGCGTGTACATCATCAGTTCAAAAACCGATCGTGTCAGAACGCGCGGTGACGTAAAACACGAAGACGTGCAGAAAAAAATGAAGTTCAATGCTTCCAAGCATGCGTCGACTTGATTCTTAGCATGCGCGGGTTTTGAACCGATGCTTTTGCATACTAACCATCGGTTTTGACCGATGGTCAGGCGTCCATCAGTCTAGTTTTAAAGCAAGTTTTAAAACTTTGGACTGAAGGACAAAAGACTGATGGGCCATACACACGGTCGGTTTGGACCGATGAAACTGAACTTCAGTCTGTTTTCATCAGTTTGGACTGATCGTGTGTACGCGGGCCTTAGGTTTGTGTTAGCATCTGCCTGTGCTGCTTTTTGCCTCCCCCTTCCCCTATCAATAAATAAATATTCAGCCAATATGAGCATATATATATATATATATATATATATATATATATATTATATATATATATACTTAGTGTGATTTCCAAGTTCTGGAGAGCAGTTGGATTGTGTCTATTTATTGACACCCCAAGGCCTGTCCGTATGTATAGTGTTTTAGCTTGTTTAGCATAGAGGATGAATGAATCTCCTGCTGCTAGCTATTGTGTTCTGACAGTTTGCACCCAGGGCTGGTCTCGACTGTAGCAAATAGGTTGCAAGCACTGTGTTAAGCAACTTTTGGTTAGAATTGATCCTTCAATTTCTCTGTTGAAATTTGTTAAACTGGGTTTGTTGAGCCAGGTGACTTTTGGCTGGGACTGGCAGAAATGCAAGCCATGTATGGCCAGTTTAAGAAATGATATGTGATAATGAACTAAAGATCAGTAGCCTAGGTTCACATTGGAGTGATTGGTCATGCGATTTGAATGATAAGTCGCAGCCTATTGGAGGTCATGGCACTGTTCCAATCGGTGCGACACACCGATTTTGTGATGCCGCACCGATTTGCAAAAGTAGTTACTGTACTATTTTTGCCGATATAATGTTATAGACATCTGTGCATGAAGCCACACAGATGTCTATCAAGTAGAAGTTGAAATTGCGCTAACCTTGCTACTTTGAAATCGCGCTACTTTGAGTGACTTATCGCGATTTCAAAGTAGCAGCAATGTGAACCAGGGCAAAGAACAACCTGCTAATGGGACGGTAAATTGAATAAACACTGATAAATGCAACCAAGATGTTATAAATAGTGGAAGAACATACAGTCTAAACTGATTAGGGGTTAAATCCATTAAATGTACATTTATTGTATAAGGAAAATTGAAAACATATGAATTAATGTGGTTACAATTGATTTTAAAGGGTTTCTTTTAAAGGGACAAACAGAATATGTTGAATATTAAAGCGTCAA